>JAVYIG010001002.1:0-26927 GCA_035222895.1 Strongylocentrotus droebachiensis
CCCTGGACCCTTCCGAGGGCCCTAAGGCGACCCCTAGATGGTCATCCGTCTGATCGTAATTTGATGCCTTAAAACCCTGAGCTTCTGGGGGCGCCGCCCCATAGACCTCACTCCAAATCAGTGACCTGCCAGTATCACACAATATGCTCATCTGACCATAATTAAATGCCTAAAGAACCCATGAGCTTCATGGGGCTCCGCCCCTTGACTCCCGCCGGGGCTTTGCCCCTGGACCCCACGCCAATTTAAGCTTTTTGCTTCGCTCGCTTTGCTCTACCTGACCGTAAATACTTGAGCCCCACCCCCCCCCCCCCCCATCCCCCCAACATCCCCAACGTTTCTGCTCATAACGCCACTGACCCCTCTTGCTCACTATGTTCCCTCCTCCCTCGCATTTCTTCCCCGCCCCCCGGTCATGAAAAGAAATCGCCGCCCCTGATTAAGATTGTAGAAGCCCTAATTGATTGGAAAGTCAGCCAGCTAGCTTAAATCTATCCTCTTCTCTGTCGTCGTGTATTTCTTTGTTTTTCCTTTGATCTATCCTATTCACTTTCCTTATGGATTTCCCTGTTTTTCCTTCTCCATATCCTCTCCACTCTCCTTATGTATTTCTTTGTTGTCCCTTTTCTATTATCTTCACTTCCCTGGGTTGCTGCTGGTGATTGTAAGCGGTGTGTGTGTGTGTGTGTGTTGGGTTTTAAAAGCGGTGTGCGCTGATGACTTAGACTCTTTCACCAGAGCACTTCTTGGAATTTTTTCACAAAAATGGCCAAACAGTTGTGTAAAAAAAATATATGCGCATCCGGGTGCATCGCACCGCAACACCGCAAACATTACTATAAAGTTTACACACTAAAACTTGAAAGAGAACGTCATGCTGAGTCACAGCTACCGTACATGTGTTTAACCCCGCCCCCCCCCCCCCCCCCCAGAACAAACTCAGTTTTGGCACGTACTTAAGCCTGGTTATTGAGCGCAGAAGTGCATATACTGGACAGGACACTATGACATACATTCGGCGTTCACCATAGCTCGAAATATATCTTGACTATAGGACAGACCTGTATACCAGCTAGACCTATCATACCGAACTATAGAATATGTCGGGCCAGGCAGCGATGGATCGGGAACGGTGGAGTTGGCGATTTGATTCTTTAGGGACGAACATCGGCTTCGTAGCCTGCTTTCAGAATTTATGGCGCTTCCCTTACCTCTGCTACTCCAACGGTGGTGGTAAGTATTTTGATCTGGCATGTACATCATGATGGTTGCTCTATGTGGGGGTGGGTTCCGTCAGACCTCAGAGTTCGCGAATTCGCATGTATTTATGGTAGTCGTATGCATGAAATCTAGGTCGAAGTGTGAGAAAACACCCGAAGTTCAAAAAGTTCATTTCATTCAAAACCGCACAAAAACATGACCCCTTTAGAAGCTTATGGAGCTCTCACACTCTGCCGGGCTATTAAAAAAAAACAGAGTCCAGAACGTTGGGTTTTGAGCGAACTTGTCACCGGCCGCAAAAAAAAATTCATAAAATTAATCTTTTCACCGTTTCGTTGCCATCTTCTGACCGTTCTCACCGGGCGCATACCGGGTGTTGAACGTGCTTCTACCGTCTTCACCGCCCAGATTGACTTTTGTTGAAAATTTTGGCCGTTTCCATACCGGGCCCATACCGGGTCTCGAACGTGTGCACCGGGTTTGTAGCAGCCACCTACCAGTCACTTAGCGTCCCCTCACCGCTCGGAGCGTCCTGTGAGCGAGTCCCCGGACTGCTGACGTTCATGACACGTTCACAACCCGCTTTTAACCCGTTGCAGACGGTGGATTTTTTTTTTGCCCGTTCATCACCGTTCTGTAACGGGTTATGAGCGTGTTGTGAACGTGTTCATACAGTGTGACCGTTTTCATAACGTATTCATACCGTCCTCCAGCCGTGCCAGCCGGCCAAAGTTTTGAACATGCCCAAAACTTTCGCCGGGTCCCACCGGGTGTAAATAAGCGCCAACGCCCTATTAACGTGTTGCCCGCTTTGATAACGAACCACCGTGTGCCCTCGCCGTTCTCCACCGTCCGCAGACATTTTCGCGCACGGTGGCACACGGTAGGCCTACACGGCAGAGTGTGAGAGTCACTTTAGCTTGTGAACGGGGCCATAATATAGTCTACAAAATGTATACATTAACCATATGGCAAGGTGAATGTAAAGAATGTAACGTATACACAAGTGATGGAAATACTAAGCTACAGAATATAGAACACACGAACACTCACACACACGCACACATGCATACATTGCAAACACACTGATGAGTAGGTCCTTTGTGGTCAAAAAGCATTTGAGAATGAGAAATTATTAAGATACGAACAAAATTATGTCACTCTTTCAAGTAGGTACGTTTTGAATAACCTTCTAAACCTAGAAAAAAAAAGAGTTGTACTGTTTTTTATATCATCAAGCAAACTGTTCCATTCTTTAATGCAATAGATATTGAAAGAGGTCCGATCGAGTGACATTTTGTTCTTGCAAAAGGCTGATTTTGACGTGTATTATAATTATGAATTTGTGAGTTCTGACGGAATAAATCTTTTAACGTACATTCATGAGGCATAGACTAAAGTTTAAATATAAACAATACGCAATTGAACGACACAAGTCCACTTAGTGGTAACATTCTTAGTCGAAGGAACAACGGAGAACTTGGATGCCTATAATTAGAATTAGTAATAAGCCTTATATTGCCTTCTTCTGCAATACTCTCAACTTATCAAGATATGACTTTATTACTAAAGTGTTTCCCCAAGCAACATTACAATATGTCAAATAAGGAAGAAGAATACTATTATATACCGTTATCAACACTCTTTTGGGTAAGTAAATTTTGATCTAAAAATGACACCTACACTTCCGGACAACTTTGTGCATACAGCATTTAAATAATTTTTCAAAGATAAATGCTCATCCATAGTTAACCCTAAAAACTGAACATTTTCACTGAGCGCAACATTAAGAAAAGTCATACATCTGGAAGCTTTTTATCCTTTGAGCGAAAAATAACACTTTGGGTCTTTTAAACATTCAACAATAACTTGTTGCAACAAACTTACAATCCCCTAATTCTGCGGAGAAAAGGTATATTGACATGAAACTTCAGGCATAGTTAGATTCAAGGGAAAGTCAGATTTGGGTTCTAAAAATGTCTAATGACGAGAAAGGAAGATATTTCGGACAACCGATGGTTTTGCGGGGGGAGCGGGGAAGGGGAGAGGGGTATTGAACGGGGGTGCATCACGTGCATAAAATTTATCATACTAGGTCAAATCATTATATTCGATCCAACTTCGATCTTGTTACTGTCTTACATGATTATAATACAAGAAATAGCCGATTCAACTTTAACTTACCAGAAAGAGTAGGTAGTATTGGAAATTTGTTTTATTACAATGCCATAAAACATTGGAATTCCCTTCCTAATGGTGTAAAGGAAATAGAAAACTATGCTCATTTTAAGAGGAAATTAAAAGAATACCTAATACTTGACAGTCAGATAAGAGAAGTAAATGACATGTTATATGATTGAAATTTGTATTCTTCTGCCGGTTCATACTTTTTCATTTTGTATATACTTATGTTTTCGTACGTTATAGAAATTCTACAAATTCATAATTATTTTCCTCTTCTTCCTCCGCCTCTTTTTCTTCTTCTCCTTCTTCTTTTTCTTCTCGTACTTATTATCATTTCTATCATCAGTTTAATGTTGTTATTATTATTATCTTTAATAAGTAATTCTTTTATTTTTCTTATCTGTCTGTAAATAATTATTACTATTTTAAGTTATTAATTTTTATACATGTCTGTAAGGGACCCCACTGGAAATAAGCTCTCGAGCTTTCGTGGTTATCCTGTTCAAGCTGACTTATTTCTGATCTGTTATTATTGTATATTGTTGTATGTTGAAACTTGTCGAATAAAAATCAATCAATCAATTTTACGCGATGCATTGCACGGAATCCTGTGACAGCGATCCCCAGAACATGTCACGCGCGCAGAGCAGGTTCTCAGTTTTCAGTGGTCAACGGACTGCGTAATGGTGGTTCCCTCGTATGAGGTCACTTAGAGGTCAACGAAACTCATCGCTCAAAAACCGCTAACCTTTATGTTTGTCCCGCTCGTTTTTTTTAATGAATTTTGTGATCAATTATGTATCTATTCAACAAAAATGTTACAACAAAAATAACTTCGTTACCAGTCAGGAGCTAGCAAAAACGGAACGCTTTGTCAAAATGAGATTGCAAAAAAAATATATATATATATATTTGAACTCAATTTACATTAATTTTGGAGAACAGAAATATTACAAATAATATACCAAAAGAAAGAGCAAGAATTGTAAATTCAGTTACCACATCATTTTTCCATGATACCTGAATATTTTTTCCAAAGGGAGGGGTTCTGTTGGCTCTTTCCAAATCTTTCCAAATCTCGTGACATCTCGCACAAAATCTCGCGATTTGGGATCGTACGGCCGTACGTAAATCTACTAAATTTGCACAAAATAGCTCATTAGCGCGGGCGCTGCGGTCTGACTTGAGTGCATCAGGGCCCCTTCAAGACTCAAGGGTGGATTGATTTCATTTATTGTTGTCATTACATTTTTTTTTTTAATCACGGTAAATTCGCTTCAGCCTAAACGATAGTTTTTCAAGGAATTTATTAACTGAATAAGGTCTAATAATTATTTGATGATGATTATTAACCTAGTATAATTAAATGATTATTAGACCAAGTGGATAGTAGACAAAATTGGCATTGACAAACAGTAATAATACTGAGTAGGCTTATATGAGTATATGTTATCGTCACTATTGTTATAATTATCATTGTCATCATTATCATTGTATTCACTATTATTATTGTTAGAAGTAGTATTATTAGTGGAGACCACTGCTCTACCAACTAGTAGTAGTACAGCAGTAGTAGTAAAAGCAGTATGGTTTGGTAACACTTTTGATTATGTTCTCACTCTCTCTCTCTCCACAGTTCTGTTCCTCATCCCATATCTACTATGTTCCATGTTTCTTGCGATTCCTCTCATGTTCCTGGAGACGGCACTCGGTCAATACACCTCCTCGGGTCCCATCAGAGCATGGAAGATATGCCCACTTTTCCAAGGTAAAATTACGAATTACCATTTCTGAAAAGTAATACAAAACAAATGTATAGGGTATGAAACAAGAATAAAGTAATGGGAGACCAGGGAAAGACGAAATGGCAAAAATGTGATTCCCAGATATGTAATTCCCAAATACATCAAAATACATGCGCTGTATTTCAACACTTCGTACAGTTAGGTTCACACAAAAGTCCGTTAACTTCAAGCTAAGGTCGTAGTTTGAATCTTCGAAGTTGTTAGACACCGTGCCGACGCACTTGTGGTTACGAAACTTGAAATTATAAACGAAGAGCGAAGCACTAACTATGAGCAGCGGGGGGGGGGGGGGGCGGGTCCTCACTCGAAATGTATTATTATTTGCCGTGTGTGAACATAGCTAATGCAAATATTTGGGCATTATTGTGAAATTCATAGGCGTGGGCGTGGGCGTACATGTGTCAACGTGTCAGTCATCCCCTGTATTTTCGACCATGGAAAGACATAATAAACCAGCATTCACTCGCTAACAGCTCCTCATATGTTGTAAAGGTGTCTTGGAATCCCATCTTGGGGATCAAGGGGGAGTGGGAGGGGCAAGGAGGCGATCGAATTCTTGTCGTGTTAGGCATACGGGGAAAGGGTGGTAAAAGGGGTCACCCCTCCACTCATTAGAAGAACTTCGTAGCATAAACACGTTACAAAGTGCGGATATCTATTAATTTGGCTTCATTTATTAAACCAAAGTAACCAATTCAGTATTTATACTGCTTTACCTGCTGTCCCTTGCAATTTATCACTACCCCAGCATTGCAAGGTACCCATAATTACACCTGAGTAGAATGGGACCAAAGCAAAACATCATGCCCATGGAAGAATTAGCCACCAAGCGAGGTATCGAACCCGGGACCTCTTTAATGTTATCAATAGCTTTCACCAGTATACCACAGTGCTCTCTGGAAGAAGAAAAAAAAGAGTTTTTTTTTTCTTCTTCCAGGGAGCACTGTGGTATAACTAGTATATACTCTCGAGAAACTACACTGGCTTCCTGTAGATAAGCGCATCATGTTCAAACTCTTATGAAGTACATTTAAAGCACAACACAGTTCTTCTCCTTCATACCTGACTGATTAGCTCAAACAATACCACCCACCAGAACCCTCCGTTCAAGCAATCAAGCATTATCAAAAACCGATACATTATTCTATGGGGGCAGATCTTTTGCAGTTGCTGGACCTGATTTTTGGAACAATCTTTCCAAATTCATACGACAGGCACCCACTTCTGCAACGTTCAAATCACTAAAAATGCACCTCTTTGGCATTAATTAATTAGCGTAAACTGTATTTTGTCCTTACGATATTTGTTTGACCATGTTAGCTATGTTTGTATTATGTTAGTTACCATGTTAAGTTAGTCATTATACTAGTTATCAGATTTGTATATTTCTCTTTGTTTATTCCTTTTGAATCATTACATTTCTCGTAATTCATGCTCGTACAGCGCATAGAGAAACTTTTGTTTATTATGCGCTTTATATTGTATTATTATTATTCCATCCCTCGGATTATTCATTATTTTGTATGAACTACAAATTTAAATCAATCTATCCCGATAGATCAGTTTATCAACATATTTACATTTTTGGGATACTCTTTAAACAAAGGTTGGTCATGACAACACTAACGTTTGTACGAGGGTTGCTTGACATAGCAACAAATGATATACGCAGACTGGATTCCGCGTATTGTAGTTCATTCATTGAAAACTGATTGATAAAAACACTCGTCACTAGGTCCCTAGGAAAGAAAACAAAAATCGATTTGAATATGTGAGCAAAGAGCGGTCTAAAGCTTCCAGACATTGTTTTTTCAGTGTTAAGCGCATGAGCATTACTTGCCTCTTTCTTTAAATTTTGGTGTTCAGTGGTGACGTCATAAAAAAGGCGTGAGTGTCATATGCAAACGTAAGGCTTCACAGTACAAAAGGCTGTAGCAAAAAGTCAATAAACTTGACGAGTTCACATTAAATCTGAAAGGAAACTCAATAAAACTTTGATCCCTGATCATATTTATCAAAAGATTGAGTTCAAGACCGTGATGTTTTTTTTTGTAATACTTTGTTTATAGTCAGCAAATAAGGTTTTTGCAAATATGTGCTAACAACTAGAATATTACGGTACATGGCACTGAAAAAGACAATGGCAATCCATAAGCGGAATAATTAGTCATATGCGGAAGTGATATTGAGTCTACCTTGTAACCTTCATAAGCCATTAAAAATATTAAAGAGAAGAGAAATTCACAATTGGAATTAGAATAGAATAATCATATTAATTTTCACAATCCATTGCGAGACACAATGACGTATATTTATATTGAGTTACTCTCAAAAGGGAATGGGTGGAATTCCACTAAAAAAAAAAAGCCATTAAAAATATTAAAGAGAAGAGAAATTCACAATTGGAATTAGAATAGAATAATCATATTAATTTTCACAATCCATTGCGAGACACAATGACGTATATTTATATTGAGTTACTCTCAAAAGGGAATGGGTGGAATTCCACTCTTTTGAAAAGTCATATTGGGAATCACTTCTTGAGTTGTCTAATCCACTCCAAATTATAGTAGAATCCACTCCAAATTAGAGGGTAAATAACTCTTTGAATTTTGGTTTGAATATATTGATATAGGTTTTTGTATCATCTTGTGAGTTGGAATTCCACTACTTTTGATCGTGAATGCACTTTATCTGCGCATGCGCAGATAGTTTCTCCAAAGTGGCTTATTACGACGACCATAAAAAATGTATTTTGAAAATATCCTCCCGTTTTAAATACTTTTACGGAGGCTAACTAATATAAAAAGATAAATGATCTCTCTGTTGGCGTTTCATGTTGGTACATCCAAGGTGTCTTAGTCGAGGGGTTTACACACTTGACTTAAGATGCGAAGGCCGTGGGTTCAAGCCCCGTACCTGTACCACTGTCCTTTGGCAAGTCATCAGTTTCACATTTCCCACATTCGAATCAACCAAGGTATTTTTAAATATATATTTTATTACAGAGCACTTGTAACTTTTTTTATTCTCAAGGGGTCTACAAAATACAAGCCAGGCGTTTTTTTAGTAGACTCCTCCACTATTTGTTCACCATTGTGCCAATCTTAAAAGATTTATTTGAACAATTGTTTAGTTATTTGTCGTATCATTTGTTTAATATTATGTTATTGAACGCTTGTATATATTGCATATTCATTTGATTATATAATATGGAAAAAAAAAACCTTGAAACCTTGAACCTTGTATTATTACATGGGTACCTGGTAGCAAGTGTTTCTTAAATTCTGTGAGCATACAGCGAAATCGGTAGCCTAGCTGGAGCCGGAAGTTTTCATAAAATGTATCATATTGCTCCGGTTCTCTCATTTTCGCTCGCTGGAACATCGCCAGCACAAACTACTGACCTCTATCTCCTGGACGGATCATCGCCCATTCCCATTCACTATACGTTACGTACTAAAAGGCTGTATTGGCTGACCGTTCATGAATATTCATGTTTTTGCTTACCTCGGCAAAATGTTTGCTTTTACTAAATGGAAAAATGACGGTGGGGGTTGGATGAAATGGTCATAATGAAACAAGCAGAAGTGATCTATGATAATTCATGTTTCTTATCCTTCGTGTGCTTGACTTATAATCTTAAAATCGCTTTGCAAACTGAGTCCAAAGTTCGACTTGTTTCACATGTGTATTATAGGCAATGACGAGCTGGCAACCTATTTTGATCAAATTACGGTGGGTGAACTTTAAAAAGTCAATGGGACATGAGGGTTCCAATGAAAGAGCTAGTGATAACGTACGTCGGGGTGGATGTGCTTTTCGTTTAAACAAAAAATGAATTGTTAACGATTTTGTGGGGTAAAATTCCATAGGCTAGCATGTTAGGCTGCTGACTCTGACGATAGGGGGAATTGTAAAATGAGACTAAACGGAGCTATATGATTGAACGCTTTTTTTTTTAAATACTCCCAAGGCTCGTACAGAAATGACGCGGCATAATCACGGCTGTATTTTTGTTGCGTGTAGTTGCCATTCATTTTACATGTAAAAAAAAAAGCCAGGGGGGGCTCTTTTTGTGGCGGTTTACCACGCCCACTCCTGAACACGCCTTTAATTTAATCATCGTAGGTATTGGTGTCGCCACAACTGTCGTTGCTTGGTGGCGTAACATCTACTATAACGTAATCCTGGCTTGGACCCTGTACTACCTCTACAGTTCGTGCCTTGGCGGTGAGCTCCCCTGGGCGAGATGCAATCATGAATGGAACACAGCTACATGCCTTGATAGCTCCGTAAGTCTCGACTCTGTACATCCCTCCGCCCCCTCCCCCTCTCCATCCCCTTATTTCAAGCTTCCTCAGTGGTGGATCGTGGGGTCGGGCACATAAGTCACCCCCCCCCCCCCTCCTGGTAAACCAAATATGGCATACTTAAACACAATGGGGAAAATGTCGTGACAATCGTTGCACCGGCCACACAACAAACGGTCAAACGTTTTTGCTTTTGGACTGTGCGCCACCATCATTTAAAGCAACCATTTAACGTCTGAGATTATCATGAAAATAAGAACATTATCCCTAAAGTTGATCCCTGTTTTAGTGACAGAAAATCAATAATGACTCTTAAAAAGAATAAAAACGATTCTTTTTAAACTGCAGATATCCTTTTATTTCTCTTTGAAAATCATATACGAATTGAAGTTAGTTGCTATCGTGCTTGCAGAGCGCAAAGGACTTTTCGGATTTCATGCTGTTGGAAATTGCACGAGTTGGACGGTTAAATTCTTTCATATGACATTATGAATTGTTCCCTACGATTCTTTAATACTTTTTAATTATATCATTAGTCTTAATTGTTGAATAAATTGAATATATTAACTGAGAATATATCTAATATATCTGATATATTGAATATCATGGAAAAATATGTAATATATGGAATATGTTGAACATTGAATATAAATGCCTCCTTAGCAATTGTTCCATTCCCAGGCTACGAATTGTATTTCAATAGACAGAATGCAAATTGCAAACATAATGTGTTGTTAGGTAGGACAAGTCATAATGTCTGTCCTTCTTAACAACAATTAATGCATCCAATTCGCATTCTGACTTTTGAAACACAATTATCCGTAGTGGGTGAATGAATTTGTAACGAGGCACTAAAACAAGATTTGTGCATTAAAGTTTATTCCATAACGAAAATTGTCTATTTCAATACCCTATGGTACATGTATATCATATAGATAATAGTAGTAATGATAAACACTATCGCAACTAATTTCGACATATCAACTCAAAGACATGGGGAGTGTCAATACCTTATTGTATATCCCACAGAAATCATGTTCGAATTACGTCACAATGTTCGGACATCCCAAAAGGCGATGTACAAATTTAGGCCATTGAAATTGCCTTAGGCCGATTTTCGAGGGTAGTTGCGATCGCGATAATGATGATGATAATAAAAATGATTATAAAAATGGTATTAACCATTGTTGTTTTTGTACTGTATCACGTTGAATTCATTGACTCCAGTCTGGATGGGTGTGCGTCAACGGAACCTATATCATCGGCAACAAGTGGGATATTTATCCACCGGAAGCATCGCCAGTCCCATCGTGGAACAGTTGGGATGTAATAGGGTCTTCAGATAACCCTGACCAATGTGGTGGGTATCACCCTACTTCAACCAACCCGGCCAAGGAGTTTTGGAAGTAAGTTTCATGATAATGATGATGATGATGATGATAATTCTAAAACTCACAATATAAATCAATACTACTATATCATCAACGTTTTCCACTAGACCGTTTTACTAACATATTCAAATTGTATACAAACTTTTGATACGAAGGGTTTTCTTGATAAATCGAAATGATTAAGTAATTAATTAACTGTTGTTCTTTTGTGTAACGATTATATGTACTTATTATATTCAGTTAATGTGTTCCCATGTTGTTGTTTAACTTATTTGAATAGTTTATTTGTTATGATCTAAACCATGCATAAATTGTGTTAAATGTTCAAATCTGATGTTTTGTACAGTCTATTATGTATTTTTCATGTACATTTTTTATAATCAGGGCTCTGTGGACGACCAGGTTTTTGATTTGTGTATACTGAAGAGACTAAGCTGAATAAAGAAGTGAAATAAATAAATGATTAAATAAAGCTTGTTCGACGACGCATCCAAGACATTTCAAAAAGTAATATGTGCATGCCATGTATTGTAGTTCATTCATTAATAACGAGTTAATGGGATAACTCATGACTAGGTCCCCAGGAGAAAAAAAACTTTCTTAAATTTGAATATGTTACTCAACCAGGCTATTCCTTCCAGTAACGTATTTCATACTGTATTCGCATGACTAAAAGTCATGTTTCATTGAATAATTATAATTGTAATAGCGATATCATAATAACATTAATAATAGTAATAATGATAGTAATAATAATGACTTCTTACATTATATAGCACTTAGATACATGCACATTTATCATGGCACTTCGATGTTTGATTAATACCCCGGTTTATAGAGCCGACCCGTAAAAGTAAATAGCGCTCATTTTAATTTTTATTCATTTTCCTCTCCTGGGGCGGTACACCCTAACATCGAAATCTGATTTCCATGGGGTATCCATTAACATCTGGGTTGAGAGTGGCAAATGTAGATTAACGGCTTGTGAAGAAAAAAAATTAGCGTTGGCCCGAGATTCGAACTCTCTACCTTGTGATCTACAATCCGTCCAATTAAAGCGGACCGGGTCAGAACCATTTGGCTAAGAAAATATGTATGCCAAATTCAATTCAATTGAATTCAATTCATATTTATTTCATTTCCAACAGAAAAATTAACAAAGGTATAACATTTTTTCATACAAAATTCATTTTTTCTGGTAACTATACAAATACACTTTGCACATAATACATTTATTACAAGAAATTCTTGATTTTTGAGGAAATGGGGGGCTCCACTGAAAAGCAGTGTTTGTAGTTTTTGAATACCCCAGAAAAAATATAATTGTTTCAAAATTGTATGGCATCGCTGAATGTCTGTGAATAAAGTCTGGATTATGTGATATCCGAAATGAAAGTCAAAATATGCCTAGATCGAAACAGTCTGTTCATGCCACCTACACACCGGATATCCATTCCAAATACACCCTCTCGCGAATATTTTATAGCTGATTGCAAAGTACTATTTTATGAGGGGCACGGTCCACCCCCCCCCCCCCCCCCCCCCCACCTCATCAGGCAAAGTTCTAAAAGAATAATGGGGAGGGAGGAGCTTGGAGCCCTTGCATTCATTGTCTACATGTGCCTCGCTTGAATTCATTTATAATCAATAATTTGAGGGGGCTTCGAGGAAAGAAGGGTCCCCTTAGCCCCTCTCGAGAACATGCTGTCTGAAAATGAGTAAAGTCAACATCTAGGTCTAAAGCCACATCAGGGTGTATTACTGGTTAAGTCTACTGCAGGATATGGCAGTAAAACCTTGATGTCATCATGCTTCCTCACTGATACCACAAACTGATGTTGTTATTGTTAAAGGTAAAGACCAGTATTGGCAACGCCCCAATTTCAAAAAATGAAATGGAAGCTCTCATTACCAATCATGTGAAAGAATATGTTTTGACTAATACATGATGATAAAAAATTTGCCGGGAAACCGCCTACTAATTCATATATTTGGTAAATTTATTTCTCTCATGGTCTGGTGAGAGAGATAGGGTAGTCCCATATACATCTTTCTGTGTATAGTGCTTGTAACTTTACGAAAAATGGGCCAAATTTCTTATCATTTTGATGATTCCAGAACCTTGCAGATGCTAGATGCTAGATAATCAACCTTTTCTGATCGATTCCACAACGTTTCTTTCACAATGCAATCGCATGACCATTACTGGTCTTTACCTTTAACGCTTCCCTGCTCGACACTCTCTCCTTTTTTCGTAATCCCATTTCTCGCTTTATATACCCCACCACCCCCCCCCCCCCCCGTCTCTCTCTCTCTCTCTCTGTCTCTCTTCCCCCTCTCTCTCTATCTCTCTCTCTATCTCTCTCTTTCTCTCTCTGTCTCCCCCCCCCCCTCTCTCTCTCTCTCTCTCTTTCTCTCTCCCTCTCTCTCTCTGTCTATCTCTTTGTCTCTCTCTCTCTCTCTCTCTCTTTCTCTCTTTCTCTCACCTCGGGTTAACTCTGTATTTTATTCCGTATTCTGTAAATAAAAGTGTACTTTGAGAACAAATTCGCATTTCTTAGTAGATATACGAGGGTCATGAAATTAGTGAATGTTAAGAACACTCTGATAATAAAGATGAAATAAAGATGGAAATGATAAATGGGCTCTAGCTTTATCGGTTGTCATTTTCCTTTGCTAGAATCAAGGTGCTAGGCCAAACAGGGATAGACGGAATACATAACGTAGGAGGTATTGTTGGGCATCTTGCCCTAACCCTCTTCCTCGCATGGACGCTCATATACTTTGGTCTCTGGAAGGGAGTAGAATGGAGCGGCAAGGTATTTTTTTTTTTTTTTTTTTTTTTTTATTTGTCTGTAATTTTATGACGAAAAAAATAGCCCCCAAAATAAGAAATTGCAATGATTTGTTTACAGTCCATTTCTTGTAATTGTAATGATGATGACGATGATGCTGATTGGTGCTCGTAATAATTACAATAATATTAACAATAATGGTAATTATGATACTTACAAAAATAATGATCATAATAGTAATAGTAATAATAATGATGATAATAATGATGATGATGATGATGATGATAATGGTGACGATGATGATGATAATGACAATGTTTATAATGATAAGAAGTAGAAAGAGAAGAGAAAGAGGAATAACAAAAAAATATTATAGTAGGTCCTCTGTTTTTTTTATTTAAGCCAGTCTAATTGTAGTTAAACTAGTGTAAATAACTTGGTGTGATTAAAACACTACATTCATTTTAAAAGGTGCACTCAATTCATAATTCGTCTAGTAAATCCGAGAAATAATTACTTCTTTTTGTTTTGTTTTCTTATTTCTAATTCCAATGATCATTCTTTTATCGTGTGATTTCGATCCGAAATTAATCATGTGTTTTTTTTTCATTCAACTTGCCTTTTTTAAATTGAATTGAATTAAATGTATTGTCTTGTGCAACAAACAAATCAAATTACATTTCAGCGATACAACATTTGTTTGAACGTGAACAAAGTATAATAATGACAAATGTTGACATTAAAACAACATGTATCTGATGACACTACCAAGAATTATTCATAAAGAGGCTGCAGAAGAAGGGCTATCACAGTAAGCGCTTGCTTGATAACGTGATAGTCCGGGGTGGGTGTTAAAATATTTAAAAAAACGGTGATGGTGATGATAATGAAAAATGAAAATGAAAATTTGTATCTAAATTCCCACTTTATGACCACATTCACATTGAAAATAGTGTAAAGTTGTTGAAACCAAACTAGATGTGATATAATTATTATTCTTACTTATCTTAATTTGCAGATGGCTTATGTCACCGTTCCCTATATACACCTTGTACTCGCCGCGTTCTTCGTACGTGGGGTTACTTTACCAGGAGCGTATGAGGGTTTGCTGTATTTTTTCTACCCCGACAAATCTGTACTCGGGCGTCCACAGGTATACAGTCTTGCAAGCTCAGTAGCGTACGCAAAATTTTGTTAAAGGGGGGGGGTTAACATATTTAAATCGACATTTCGACATTTCGCTCCGTTGGGGGGGGGTAAGGTCACCTCTTTTAGGTCAGCCATTGGCATAATTTAAAAAATAAATTAAAAAACACAAAGGGGGGGTTTGCTCCAAAATACACACATTAAAACAAAAACAACCCCCCCCCCCCCCCCTGCGTACGCGCCTGTGCAAGCTTGTATTATATATATTGCATCTGTTGATTTCGCGGAAGTATTTCCTATCGTGTTTTCTCTCTGATTAGAGGACCTGTATTCCCATGTTATGTAATCATTTGAATTTGACTAATTTATTTGACTTTGAAAGTTGTATTATTATATCGATGTTATGCATCAATATAAGCGCACCCCATTCTCATAAAATAAAATCATTACTTGACAAAGCCCTAAGGGCGACAATTTGTAGAACAATATCTTCGTCTACGGAGCATCATTATTTCTTGTATTTTTCTATGATATCTATTACATATATGTATATATATAATAATAATAATAGTGTAAACTTATAAAGCGCACACACCGTCCAGGGACGCTCATGGCGCTAGCTCAGCAAAAGTTCTCTTTGATACAAGTAAAGTAAATAATTTTGCAATATTTGTATAACCCATTTCAATCCTCAGCTCTGCCCGATGAGGCCCGGTGCCCTCCAGCTGCTCCGTTCACTGACAATTTAAGGGACTAGCCCAGTCAGCACATTATTCATATATATATCAACATTATATATATTCTTTTTTAATCATTTGTTTATTCTGACAAAAACATATATATCTTTATATGGGGCCAGTCACCACGAAATGAGTCCAGTGTCGCATTAGCTCAATCGTAGTAATAGCGATGTATAGTGTGTATGTACTGAAAATTGACCCACCTACCACATTTAAGATTTTTCCAAAAATCGACTTATTATTTCTTTGTTTGTTGAAAGTTTCATTGAAATCGAATGATGGGAAGTGTGTTGTTGCTATGTTGTTGTTGACCAGACTATAATATGTTACGCATCATTAACTTTACACCTAATTATCTCAAAACTGGGTAATCCCATTGTTATAAAGTCCAATTAGGTTTTTGTTCATATTTCTGGATATAATTTATCAATTTTAATGTGTGACCCCTTAATTTAAAGCTTACTTAATGTAGATTCATATAATACTTAAAAACAGGAATAATTTTTTTGCGACACTGGACTCATTTCGTGGTGACAGGCCCCATATAAGGATAGATGTGAGAGATCATGTACTTGAAACTCCTTGAACCTATATAAATACCATTAACTCGTTTATATGAGGTGGTCTTGAGCATTTATGAACCTGCCTCGAGAGAAAAGGTTAATGTGTATAAAAGCAACAACATTACCCATAAACTTTGTAGGTTTTGTTTACATATGGAAACGTTTGCTTGGATTTGTCTCATAAAAGAAGTTGACCATAAACTGACTCCCACACGGTGTTGAGTGCTCAGGGGTCACAGGCCACTGGCAGATAGTTCCATTATGTGAATAGGTAAATTAACTATTACAGAATGAGGGGACACATTACATTGTAGAATAGGGACACAAATTGTTTTTATTGTGCAGAACATACTCTTTTATTGACTTACTTATTGAATGAAACTATAAAACCAAAATGCATTTTGTATTCTAACAATTGGAGTACAAAGAATAATAACAGGTGAATGAAATGCATAAACACCACAAACACCTGGGAAGGAAGCATTCATAAATTTGAATAATTTAGTTGATAAACGACTCCGCATGTGGACGTTTGGTGGAGCAGAAAGCAGTAGATTCTTAACAACACGAACCCATTTAACAGAATGTCGGAACGTAAATTAAATTTGGCGCGGTTGGAAAATGCATCTTTCTACCCTGCTACTTTAATGGTACGATCCAGTAAATTGAAGCAGTGAAATGGCTCTTATTTTAAAATTACTCATTAAATAAAAACCCAAAACTTCAGTGATATCAGACAAAATATGTTATATCTTACTAATAATTAAAAAAGATGTATAAACATTGTGAAAGTGTAGCATTTTACGATAAAAGACACCGATTTAGCGAAGATGACGTCATTAGAAGCTGTTTATGTGCGCTTGCATCGGGGAATTCAAGGTCAAAAGGTCAATTCAGACGCTGATAAGTTATTGGTCAAGCCTTTTTGTTTCCTTTATTCCGACAAAATTATACAATCGATCAAAAAAAGTTTAATACCAGAAGAAAGCTAACGAATAGTATTTTCATTAACCGCTTGCCGGCCCCAAAGTCGCTTGACCACAGTGAAACGAGTGAGAGCTTGCGAGAGCGGCCAAAGTGTGATTGAAACTCGCTATTTGCTCTTCTCCGACGCAAAAAGAGACGACATTGTGCTGGATAAATATATTTTTTCCGACAAAAGTACAGAAAATTTGCATATGGTCTTTTTATATTATACTTTATGAAATGTTACCCGAGTGACTTCCGGGCACCCTAACGCTGGAAAGAAACGCACATTTTAGAAAACTTCACTTTTTCATGGAAAAATGCTTATTGTTCTATGCACGCAAGTCAGATTGAGCAGATGATACAACGTTTCCATATGTTTACTATAATCAATATTTTTCTTTGTCTTCAAACCAGTCATTCCAATATTTTGTTAAAGCTCAGAACGAGTAAAACTATGCAGCGCTACCTTAACCGTGTCTGAATTTACTAGGCAAAATAATCTCCCTTTTTTAAATCATGATTTGATTAGATATCTGCATTTTTTTCAAAATACAATAACTGAATGACAAAGAAAATGTAAACGTTAGGTAAAATAACAATATGCAAACAATATAACTTAATTTCAAATTGTGATTAAAGGTAAAGACCAGTATTGTAAACGCCCCAATTTCAAAAAATGAAATGGAAGCTCTTATTACCAATCATGTGAAAGAATATGGTATGACAAATACATGATGATTAAAATTTTGCCGGGAAACCGCCTACTAATTGATATATTTGGTAAATTAGTTTATCCATTGGTATGTGAGAGATAAACGCACGTGTCGCGCACGTGTGCGTAGTCCCATATACATCTTTCTGTGTACAGTGCTTGTAACTTTACGAAGACTGGGTCAAATTTCTTATCATTTTGATGATTCCAGAACCTTGCAGTACACACCAATACTTATATGCTTGATGATCAAACTTTTCTGATCGATTCCACAGCGTTTCTTTCACAATGCAATCGCATGACCATAACTGGTCTTTATCTTTAACATAATATATACATTATATTAACGAACTTACTATTTCTATAATATATTGTTATGAATTTAAAGTATTATCCTAACTAGGCCTATCTGTGGAAAAAAGTTCAGGAGACCGCCATCATAAGCGACGCTTTACTATGATGGCGGCCTAAGGTTTTTTTGTTTAACATGTGTTCATTGTTTTGTTTTGTTTTATTCGTTGTCGTTTTTTCTTTCGTGTGCTTGTTTTGGTCTCCGTCCACTTTTTTTTTAATGGTTTAACTGTAAATACCGGCCCAAAAGCTGAATTACATTCAGTTTATAATAAAATCACATGAAATACATAGCAATCGACAGGCATTTGACTTTTTTTTCTTCATCAAATGGTTTGTAAAGGTGTGGATAGCCGCTGGAACAGAAGTTTTCTATTCCTTCTCGATTGGACTAGGTGCTTACACAGCCCTTGGAAGCTTCAACAAATTCCACTACAACTTCTATAGGTTGGTACAAAAATACTTGCTTGTAATATTCTCTTCTCGTGGCAAGAAAAGAAAAGCAGCGGGCACTAAGGCAAACTCGGAATCGCTCGATCAGCTGTAAGATTTCAAGAGTTTGATTTAATTGCTAGCACCGGAACTCCATACGAAAACCATTAGTTTCGTGGAGCAGTAAGTAGACCAGTAACTGATTAAAAAATAAAATATTTACTTCAACCGCATTGGATGAATCATATTCTTCATTAAATTATTGTTCTCAGGGTTTGCAGAACTTCACCGTCTGAAATTTTTAAATATTACCTTTATTTCATATATACCACTGTTTTCGCACTAGGTATTTAAAAAAGACAGTTAAATTTTTGTTTAAGTTCATCCAAGTGTAAATTCAGGTCAATTAATCGGGATAAAAGATACACCAACCTCCAAACAAAGTAGCGAACAAACGTCTTTCAACGGTTTCCGGTAGTGGCATCAGGAACAACATGCTATAAACAATTTAAGAAAATCGGGCACCGGAAAAGTGGTTACTTTGAAAACGGCGTCCAAGATGGCCGCCAATGAACAGATCATCAATCACAAATTAGTCGGGTCAATATAATTATGGTTAGACCCCCAACCGTTGCGGCAAGAAAAGGATTTTCAACGGTTTCCGGTGGTGTTTGACATCAGAAACAACATATGAACAATCTAAAAAATTCAACCCCCGGAAAGTGGTGATTTTCAAAATGGCGTCCAAGACGGCCACCCAAGCCTCAAATAGCGGTAAATCATGATATAATCATCATTAAAGATTTATTTCTGGTATCAATACCTAGGTTTAGGGTTCGAAGAATCCATTTATACCACTTACATTACTCATTAGGTTATCAGGCGCGTAGCCACGGGGGGGGGGGCAACGGGGGGGGGGGCACGTGCCCCCCCCTAAATTTCAAGGATCGGTTGCATTTTTTAGACCCTTTTTTTTTTACCTCGATCGATTACATGTATGTGTCCTCCCCCCCCCCCCCCCCCCACGTGCCCCCCCCCCCCTAAATTTCAAGGATCGGTTGCATTTTTTAGACCCTTTTTTTTTACCTCGATCGATTACATGTATGTGTCCTCCCCCCCCCCCCCCCCCCCCCCCAAACATCAAACTCTGGCTACGCGCCTGTAGGTTATACCTACCATAAAGTCGGGAGATCCAAAATGGCGTCCTAAATGGCCGAAAGTCTCTCAAAATAACCGGAAGTTAGTTATTATACAGAAAAGCTGTAATACATGTAGAAATATTACAAGTATGACCCGCCGGAACCACCGGAAACCGTTGAAAAACCTTCTTCTTCTTTTTTACAATTTTGGGGGGCAAACCGATTAATTTGCGATCTCGGAGCTTGTGCCCAGTAAGCCCGTATCCATTTTATTGATTCATTCATTTTTTTAAAACTTTTTCACTGATTTCCTTTATCTTTTGTTTTGCTATACGATATAATCTAATAGAGATAGAGAGAGACAGAGAGAGAAGAGGAAATAATGGAAAAGAACACGGATGAATGACCTTTATTATCCGCTCAAGGGAATTAATATATACTGCAATAAGATCATACCTACGGGAAGAAAACATAGTGTATTTTTAATTCAGATATGGTAGACCTACGTTCATTCATTTTGATGATTTTAATTTGTCTCGATTTCTACCCGGTATGTCTTAAAGGTATAGACCAGTTTTGGAAACGCACCCCTCTCAAAAAAAAGAAATGGAAGCTCTTATTACCTAGCATCCGAAAGAATATGATTTGACTAATACATGATGACACAAATTTTGCCGGGAAACCGCCTACTAATTGATACATTGGTTAATTATCATATCGATCCGGCCTGGATAGATATATAGATATATATCCAACATTGAACATTTGGGCATATATTTCTGCTTTGCGAATTTAGTTTGAAGTATTGCCATCTAGAACCTCTGAAGGCAATATTTAAACAATATTGAATGGTTATTTTGCACCCAAAACACTTGAACCGCAATTTTACCACTACCGGTCTATGTCTTTAAGGAAAATATTTTTTAAATAGAAGGTTGGGTTTTCGGAAAGTTGAAAAATATTTATGAGCTTTGTCATTCTTTGTATACGGTCAGTTTGAAAGAATATCATAGTGAAAGTGTCTCCTGAAAAGGATCGCTATTAAAACGCCGTCTTATATGATGAACACAAGAAAAAGATGAAAAGTGTGGACCAAACATTTATGTGCAGTCCCATAACTGATTTCTGTGTGATATTTCGCAAAATGGGTCTTTTTATTAATGTTATCTGAAGCGGTTCTAGGAAAATAAAAGGGGAGCATTGGGGAGGGGATTTTATGGAACATGAGAGTTCTTGCTTTCATTTCTATACGTGCCTTTCGATTTTTGTTCAGGGGTGAGGGGGCCTTGAAGAAATGGGGAATCACCCCCCCCCCCCCACCCCACCCCCGCCCCCCCCCCCCCCCTAAGCCTAACCCTAGATCTGCTACTGATGTTGATCATTACAAGCTTTGTTTATTATAAACATCGATTCTCTTGTACTCCATAATCAGCCTTTCCCAGTTGCTTCTAGATTGTTTATTTTACAAGGTACCTGTATAATATTTACTCATCATTATCTTCAAGGCAATTTTGTGATTATTGATTGTCTTTAGGGACAGCATGATCGTAGCCTACTTAAATGTGATAACCAGTATCTCAAGTGTTCTCATCGTCCTCCATTCGTTGGCTTCGTAGCGACCCAAGAGGGAATCCTAATAAGTGGAGCCGTTGATGCAGGTAAGAGTAGTGTCAGCACCACTACCCTAATCCTAGCACCACTGTTCTTCTGGTGGGGAAGTGATGTTGAGGGCTATACCCTTCTCAACATCTAACCTTAACCCTAACCCTAGCACCACTGACCTACTGGTAGGAAAGGGGTTGATGGCTACACCCCTCCCACCGTCTAACCTTAACCCTAACACCACTGACCTACTGGTGGGGAGGGGTGAGGGTTTCACCCCTCCTACGCTCTAACCTTAACCCTAACACCACTGACCTGCTGGTGAGGAGGGGTGAGGCCTCACCCCTCCCACCCACTTACCTTAACCATAACCCTAGCATCACTCGCCTACTGGTGGGAGGAGAGGTTGTATTAATCTGCTACCGGTATAACTTGTGTATGTATGTGAAAATGCATTCGTCCCAATCTATGTTTCTTGAAAATGTGCCATATTAAAGTAGATATTCATTGATTTTAAAAACTAACTTTATTTTCATTATTGCAAAGTTGAAACTTCGATTCGACAAGGTTATCAAAATTTAATGCTTGGAAACATTCGAAGTAATGATTATTATAAATTACAAAACGCTTAAATACAGCCCCTGCATAGCACCTGAAGAGCTCTCCGAACGCTGCTGAGATGTGTGAGATCACAGTATGGACATGATTTGCACAAGCAGACGATGTCCCATGACATCTCACACATTTTCAGTGCCTGTGTTTTCATCTTCTCTTGAGTTCTTTCTCTTACTTCACTACCGTCAGGCTAAATGTATAATCTATTACCTCACTCTAAACCCCGCGCATGTTTTTATTTTGATGACAAATGCAGCGATACAAAATAAAGGAATATGTCGCTTAAAAACAAAATAAGACGCCATTGTATATTCAGCTGCACACACCGCCATATGTTCGGCGTTTCAAGAGGGAACAAATGCCGTCCTTAAAGCCCAAGTCCACTCCTAAAATAACTTACTTTCAATAGATCCAGAAAAAACAGACAAACCAATCAAAAAGAGTTTGAGCAAAATCGGGTAACTAATACGAAAGTTATGGATTTTTAATGACATGAAAAACTTTGAAAATCACCATACAAATTGGCAACTCACTCATGAGTCTGTGACGTATGGTCATCACTATCCACTAATTATTTTCTTTATATTGATAATATAAATTTCCTATTTTCACCCTAAGAATTTTATTTCTTCACACCAGCATCCAAGTTAGATTGTTAGTAATATGTTTTTGTGTGGATGCACAAATAAAGAGTAATTTTTGTCCAGTTAAATCATGAAAAATTGAATTTTGATAAACTATTTATATAAAAATCAATAATTATGAAATACAATATTCAGAAAATTGTATCAATTCTTCAAAATCATAAAACTTTTTGGGAAATGTCATGCACGCAATATGATACAAATCATATAACCTTGGCAAAGGCGTTAGCAAATCAAGTTTTGGGGGATAAAAAGGGAAATTAATGGGATTCAGTTAAACTACAGTGTGAGTCAAAAAAACTTTACACCTAGAAAAATGCTAATAATTTTAAGAATCATTTATGAAAAGTAAATTATTATACACCATATGAAAGAGTGTTTCATCCCAAATCGTTTGGTACCATTTTGGGTGGCATGTGTTCACGCTTGGATAAATAGGAGGCATTGTTTGCGAGAGTGCAAAAATCGACTTGCGCCAAATAATGCTTATGTGATGTTTGAATAAAACAATTGGGATTTCGGTATTAATTCGGTCTTTGCAGATCCAAATAACATCCCTACCAAAATTAATCATGTCACACATATCAAAACACACACAGAGTCACACTCAATAAGTCACACAAACACACGCACACACTCGCACATACACACACACACACACACACTCGCATAGCAAATTTAGATGTGACAGTTTGGATCGGCCTTCTTGGAAATGGAAGTCTTCTTGGACCCTTCTTCTTTGAACAGACAGTGAATGGGGAGCGCTATCTAAGAATGATAGATGATCAGGTTGTCCCGGCTCTGAATCAGATGGCACGATTTAGGCGTCAGAGAAACGGTCCTTTCAGGCACATTTGATGGGCACAAGATGGTGCCCCTGCTCACAGGACAAGGATTGTGATGACCAGGTTGAGAGAACTCTTCGGGAACAGGATCATCGCTCTGAAAGAACCTGTGGGAGTGGCCACGTCGATCCCCGGACCTAACACCGCTTGATTTTTTCGTCTGGGGTTACCTCAAGTCTCGGGTGTACCAGAGCCCACCTGCGAACCTCAACGACCTACGAGAGAGGATCAGGATTGAGAGCAAAGCACTTGGGAGAGACAGGCGCATGCTTCGTCGAGTGTTTCAGAAGATGCTCCATCGCGCTAGAAAGTGCATCGAAAGGGACGGAGGTCATGTCGAGGAGTAGATGAACGGACAGTTACTTGCTGGTCACAAATGAAGCTTCAAAGGATCCATGATGATAAGCATTTGAATTAACATTATCATCATAATTATGATGATCGTTAGCAATTTGAAGATCAAGTACAAAATAAAGTATTTTACTCCAAATGAACACCATTATCATATGTTTGTGTGTGTGCGCGTGTGTGTGGGTGGGTGTGTTAATGTGTGTGTTTCATATGTGCGTGTGCGTGTGTGTGTGTGACTTTGCTACTCAAAAAAGCATCTGCAATGCATCTCATTTCATACATTAATTCATTCTCTCACTTTAATACTTTGGCGCAATTCGATTTTTGCACTCTCGCAAACAATACCTCCTGTTCATCCAAGCGTGAACACATTCCACCCAAAAATGGTACCAAATGATTCAGGATAAAACACTCTTTCATATGATGTATAATACTTCACTGTTCATGAATTATTTTTTAAATTATTAGTAATTTCCTAGGTGTAAAGTTTTTTTTGACTCACACTGTATATAAAGCAATTCAGAAGTTGTGAGGACATGACGTCACGAACTGATCACCAAATTGGCAATTTCTGTACTGATTCTCATTGTTCCATAGTTTTACATACTTTTTTCAAAAATTCATTACTTTCTTATCAGTTATCCGATTTTGCTCAAACTTTTTTTGATTGGTTTGTCTGATTTTTCTGCTTCTATTGAAAGTAAGTTATTTTTGAAGTGGACTTGCCCTTTAATATCATTCTGGGGGTTTTTCAATTTGAAAGTCTGGTTTCTTTGATTGTTAATTAACTCCTATCCTGTGTATTTTCAAGCAAAAGATTTTAGTTATCAGAATCGGGTCATATCCCCTTTTGAATAGTTTGACATGCCATTACATTTATATACACTAAACTCATCATAATTGTACAAATAATAGATTTGCAATTATGTGCATTCTTTATGGGATGTCGTCTGCTTGGGCAGTATTGGTCCATATAGTGACGTCATTAAAACATCGTTATTTTTCCGGCGAATCTCTCGTATATCCCAGCTGCTATGGAGGTGGTTGTATTTGTATTTTTATAAATCACCCGATATGTAGTTGACCTAAAACTTGTACGATGGCCATCTGTTAGCTTACCAGTTTGTAGTGATACATTAGTTGACATATTTGTGATTTTCTATGAATTTCACCTTTAAAGCTTACATCTAAAGATATTTAACAAAGGCCATTGTTCAACTAGTACACCTTTCCCTCTATAATTTACAAATTATTAATTAACAAGGGCTATTACTAACTTCATTTAAAACTGTATATTTTATTCTTGCTTGCGAAAACCGATGATTATGAGGAGTTTGAGGACTTTCTCCCCCCCCCCCCCCCTCTGCTTCGTAGAACGTTTGAAATTAATACGTTGTGGGCTACTGAGCACCACATTAATCTACCAATGATACATCTTGGTGGTAAGGAACATTTTCAAAATGAGTACCCCCTCCCGCTTAAATAATTATCATTCTGTATATTAATATGTACGTCCTTTGATATAAATCAGTTATTTCGTTTTCTTTTTTATCATTAATTTTGATTTTGTTTGATTACTTTAGGTCCTGGTCTATTTTTCGATGTCTTTCCGCGTGCTTTTGCTGCAATGCCTGCATCAAGGGTCTCGGCAATTTTCTTCTTCCTAGTGGTCCTAAAGATTGGGCTAAACTCTCAGGTAATCGGGGAAGGATCAAGGATTGGGATAGTCCAGTTTCAGTCCGTTCTTTGTTTTGATTCTTCTATCACACGCGTCGATCCCACACACAGTGCGGCCCCTCCACTGATCGCGCGACCCCCCCCCCCCCCCCCCAAATTCCCGTCCGTTATCGGGGTACATTATATATATATATTTTTTTTGTCCTTTCTTTTTCTTTTCTTTTTTTCTTTTTCAATGATATTTTATTTTCTCCATTGCTTTTCACAAACAATAACAAATAACAATAACAAACAACAAATTCAATACATAAAATAATCTGCATGTTAAAATTATTATATAGAATATGATTTTACATTCACATCTAAAAAATACAAATGAACTGTTACCATTTACATCAAATAAAGCATGGAACATGCATGCATGAAGAAGGCATGAATATAAAAAGACATTTAAAAAAAATTATTTGTTTTTATTTTTTAAACACACCCATACAAACATTTACATACACACATACACACACGTGCACAGACACCCACACAAACATGCAATATTTTGTGAGAATCTCGACCACTATATCAGCCATGTCCATTTCAATGCTTCTATTCGCCTTCCTTATTTTAATTAATTCTGCACGAAGCTATTCTAAATTGTCCCATAGGCCCGAATTCACAAAGGAGGTTTGTTGACAAACCGAGGATTATGTACGTCATACGACGCGTTTTGACGTGTTTTGGTTTGTAAAAACGCGTCGAAACGCGTCATATGACGCACGAAAACCAAGGTTTGTCGACAAACCTCCTTTGTGAATTCGGGCTAATGAGTGGAATGGCTAGGTCTACATTCCACGTTGAGTGTGTGTTATTTGATCAGCTGATTAGGCGCGCGACAAGGAAACGGTACAGAGGCGGGCTGGACTAGGACTTGGCCAAAGTGGGATGGCGGGGGTCAGAATTCTGACAAGAATTAGAGGAATCAAAATCTTACTTTTTAATCTTATCCAGAGTCTCTGACAAGTAATAACAAAAATCACCCCATATTTTCCATATTAATGTGTATTAAAAAAAACAAAAATTTAGTTTTTAAATCTCTGATTTTAAAAAAAGAGTCTGGACCGCATTGAACGAAATAGTTATAAAAAAGAAATCGTGGATCATCATACCAGAATCCTTAAATTCCAATGTTTTTAATTCGACTGTTTTCATTTAACATTATTTGTACCATAAGCAGGTTTCAGAATGTATTGATTTGAAACAGAATAGAATTTAATCTATGCCTGATATTTGTTCAAAAAAAGACTCGATCGAGAATCTTTATCTGAAGATTGTATTTGCTTTACCTATACTTAATTTCCCAATAGTTAGACCTATATTTTATTTCCCATTCGCCCTTTTAAATATGTTTAACTTTGATAACCTTTTCAACCTCTACATT